>CM069905.1:97339926-97374329 GCA_036172215.1 Camellia granthamiana
TTAGAACAATCGGTTTTAGATATCTCGCATCCATAGGTATGAAAGAAAGGAAGAGAGTTTATCTCTAATAACTCGAGATCAACTATGGTATATGATGAAGATAATGGTGGACTCGCCAGAGACGGTGGACAATCATTTTTTTGTTATTGAACAATCAGAACAATTGATTTTTACTTGTTTCAGTTACGTTTTCATCTTTTGATTTCACAATGTAAATATTCACATTAGTATGAATTGATCAAACTGTTAGTTTATTAATGAATGTTCACATATGTTATTTGAACACTTTTTTAAAATTTTTTTTTTATTTATTGAATGTTAATCTCACAGCGTAGATATTGATGTGAATATACCTTGTGTGTATGTTGTGAAAATTCACAATCTCTGAACATACCATGTGTATGTTATGAACATTCACATTGTTACGAACATACAATATTGTTATGATGTGGATATTATTTTATGATATAAATATTCATACTATTATTGAATATTAGGGATAATCCGTGTCTAAAAGCACTCCCAATACAACCTAAGTAAAAACTAAACATATTTGGGGGAAAAAAAAAATTTGAATGCTATTCGGTATTGTGTATGATTATTCAAAATAAATTAATTTAAACATAGATTTTCAAATTTAATAGGTAATTTACTTTTAAACATTCCATTTACACCAAATATTCAAAAGTACTAACATTTTCATTTTAAAAAAATGAAATTATGAATATTGAACATACCTAAATGCTAGGTAAATTTTTAGTATACCAAAGTGTAAGATTTTAAGCCAAAACCAAAATCTAAGTTCTACAACACACAGAAAGACACCTGCCAATACTCTGCAACATTAAAAAAAAAAAATTGCCAAGCAACAAATTAAGCACACTAGTCAGTACTTTGAAATATAAAAATAATTAAATAACAAATAAAGTACACCAATATTCTGCAATATTAAAAAAAAAATGACAAATTAGTAAAGCATATCAGTTAGTACTCTGAGTACAAAAAAAAATTTGAAAAATTATATTTTTTTGTGAAAATAAAAAATCTTCATCATTTATCTCTCTTGATCAAAATGTAGAAAAATCAATCACAAAACCAACCATAAGAGCTATTGCAACTCATGATGTATAAATCTTTTGGATTGTGAGGTTGTGGGTTGTATAGCATCAATATAGAGTGAGATAGTGGGTTTAAATCTTATAGATTGTGTTGCTCACGTTTTTACCAAATTAAGGTTGGAAAAATGCGGCAAACCTCCACCCCAGTGACCCCCCAGCCCACGTGGCTGTGGGTGATTGGAAGGAAAGAAAAAAAAAAAAAAAAAAACTAATTGACCAATGAAAAAAAATTGGGGGTGCTGGGGGTGCCCCCACTGGGGGTCCCTAGCACCGTTGTTAAGGTTGAACCAAATTATATTTTTTTTATCAAATATAACAAAATTTTAAAAAAGCGTAACAATTGGAGATACATTTCTTCCATAAAAAAAAAATATTACAACAAAGATTTGATGGTTTTATAAAATATTAAAAGATAAAAAATAAAATTATTTTTACAAAATGTTAAAAAATAAAATTTCACCAAAGATTTGATAATTTCATAAAATAAAATAAGAAATTTTCAAACCTTATAGTTATCAAGCTCATCTAGAAAACAAACATTCCTGAAAATTCCATAACATATTAACCCATTTAATGTTAACATTCATTATTAACCAATAACATTTCAAGAAAGAAATCGGGGAGCTAATAAAAAACGACGAGGGGGAGAGTTCCTAACATCGTGTTTGCTTAAAAAGGAAAATTAAGAAGAACTTGAGTTGCTGACAATCACCTAAAGACACAAGGGTAAAATAGAAAGAGAAAATTATTGAAAAGTCCAAGATAAGGAGGGTATAAGATATTAGATTCATTAGATATTTTTTTATTAGTGAAAAGTTCACCATTTGTGAAATAATTTGGTGAGAAATCCTTTAATTGATTTGGGAGGAAATTTTGTTCTCAATTGTGCCCATTTCTTTATCTGTTGACTTTTCGTTGACTATCTGTTCAAATTTATATCTATCTATTCAAATTTATATCTATTTGTTCAAATTTTTGACTATCTGTTCAACTTTTTCCCCTTATCTGTTCAAATACCTATCCAGATTTTATTATATGTTCATTTTTTTTATATCTGTTGAAATTATTTTAATATATGTGTTTTAAATTTTTTTATTTGTGTAAATTAGAGAGAGGAGACAGTGAAGATTATCTATTCAACCAAACTTTTTTTTGGGTTGAAATACAAAGCTATTTGTTGAAATTCAAAGAGTGATCCCTTGAAATTCTTATTTGTCTATTTCTTATCAAATCCACTATTTAAAAAATTTATTTGTTCAAATTTTTTTTTCTTATCTGTTAAAAATATCTGTCCATGAATCCACTATTTGTTGCAATCATTTGCTCCCCATATCCACTACTACCACCACCACCACTACCACCACCAAGACTACCACCACAACAACAACATCATCATCTTGCTAATAAACCTTAATAATAACAACAACAACATGATCTTGCTAATAAACCCTAATATCAAAAATTTCATCAACGACATGATCTTGCTG
The DNA here is from genome assembly GCA_036172215.1 of Camellia granthamiana. Lineage (NCBI taxonomy): Eukaryota > Viridiplantae > Streptophyta > Magnoliopsida > Ericales > Theaceae > Camellia > Camellia granthamiana. The sequence goes on from CM069905.1 coordinate 97,342,532, forward strand.
ATCCAAATGACAGAGACATAGATCTGACCTACACGCGCTTAGATCTAAAGAACAACATGATCTTGAATGGATCACAATCGATTTCAAAGTAACATCAAAGCAACTAAATTAGTATAATCAGAGCAACCAAATGAGGGTTTTAGGGTGGGGAAAAAGGTTTTGCAGAGACAGAGAGAGAGAGAGAGTTTCATACTTATGTTGGAGGGCTCAGATTAGTATTGGAGAAAATAGATGAGGTAAAGGTCCAAGAGAGAAGCAGAGATGAGATGAGAGAAAAGTTTATACGAGAAAATCAGTAAAAGGTCCGACAATGGTGAAACCAAGCTCGTCGAAGCACTGCCACCATCGCCACTGTATACGACAACGACACTACTGCGTACTGACCGTCGACTCCATTAAAATACTAATATCAAAGTGCTCATTACAATTCCAGATCAACTCCTCGACTCCTCTTTCTCCGACGCCGCTGACAAGCTCACTTGAGCCACCATGTCCCTCACAACTGTCATCCTCCTCACAGTGTCGCTTCTCCATCGACTTTTTCGCCGATCTCGACTCCTTCCCCGATCTTTGTCGTCGTCTTTGTCCACCTTAGATTTGGTTCGTCAAACCTGGTGGAAAGAAGAGAGAGAACAAAGAAAAGATTAAGAGAGAGAGAGAGCACGATTGAGGATAGTGAAGTTGAGGCTAGGATTTGGGTCTCAGATCAGAGAAGAGAGAGAGAGAGAGAAAGGATGAAAGAATTTCGATGGCTAGTCTGCGACTGCAAAAGGAAACCGATGGTAGTGAAGTGGCGGCGACAACAATAGCCTCTCCGATCGGGAGATAGAGAGAAAGAAAGGAGAGAAGATGAAGGGAGATGAAGGTAGAGAGAGAGAGAGAGAGAAAGAGAGAGAGAGAGAGAAAGTTTGAAATGCTCAAAAAACTGAAACTATAAATTATTCAACACAGCAGAGATGTACGTATAATATTCAACTCAAATTCACGACAAATCTCAAAGTTTCTCTTTCTCATTGAACTATAATTTCAAGGTTACAAATACATATTCAAGCATTCATAGTTTAAGAAGATAGAAAAAGTTTAACAAATGCCTCAAGATGTGCAATATTAAATACATGGTCTTCAATGAACAAAAGGAGCCCATGATCACAAAACTAAGTAAAATTTCAACAAATTCATTACAAATTCAAAATGTCATTGACTTTTTAAACAAGAGAGTTAGGCAGCTTCTTCTTCATTAAGGTGGTTGCGATTCACGAAGTCCTGAAATTTGTTAGATAGAAATGAGTAATTTCCTAGTAAAGAAAACCACGTATATAAACATTTGATTCAAATTAGGCATAACCATGTTCCTTTACTTATGGACATTAATTTTCCAACCTTATGACCCAATATACACAATTCCACTTAACTCCACATTTCTCCATCCTCACATAGATAGCCAGTGGGCACCTCAAATCTTCCACATTTATTGTTCTCACACGATCGGGCACGTGGACACCTCAAACATTCCTACATTTGTTGTCCTTATACGACTGGGCAAGTGGGCACCGCAATTTCTCCACGATTGGGCACGTGGACACCTTAAACATTCCCATATTTGTTGTCCTTATACGACCAGGCAAGTGGGCACCTCAATTTTCCCGCGTGGGTAAACCATATCACACAACAAGCAACAATTCAAAAAAAAAAAAAAATTTAAATTTCATCTTAACACAAGGGATCTCAACACATAACCAATTTACCCATTAATTCATCTCCCATTACCCATCAAGACCTATGAGTAACAGTTTGGATTTCATAAGAAATTTAGGGCTTTTCTTTCCATTCCTTAGTTTTCCAAGATTATTGATGTACACATTATTTTTAACTAAGAAATAACCAAATCTCCCACAAATCTTAGAACAAAACTTGCTATCACCATTAGTGTTTACACATATATATATCACCCTTTCCAAATCACACCTTCATGTCATGAGATTAATACATATTCAAACCAAAATATAGATATATATAGGTGAAGATATTCCTACCTCAAAGGTTATGAGAGAAAAGTCGAAGACCCAAGGAGTGAGCTTACGAAACAACATGATTCAATCGATTCATTGTGTAGCTTATGGCGAGATTAACAACTTTGAAAAAAAGACAATGATGGATTCTTGGTGAAAAAATAGATGAAATAAAGGTTTGGAGGTCTAGGGTTTCGGGTATGAAGGAGAGAGAGAGAGAAGAGAAAAAGAAAAACTGAAAAGTTTGGGTCAAAAAGTGATTTTAAAATGACTAATTTTGAACAGATCACTTGAGCGGTGAAAACTTGGCTTGAGTGGTGAAAGAAAGCTCCCAGAATCTCTGTAACTCGCACAGACTGCTTAAGCAGTCAAAAGTTCGCTCGAGCGTACTTGCTTCCAACATAGGTACTCAAATTTCAAACTAGCATAACTCTCTCATCCGGATTTCATTTTGGATCGTTCTTGTGTCTAAATTGAAGCCCATGAAACAAGCTTTCCAATGGTTTTAGCCTCACATCCAGATTCAAAATATGGAAAGAGAAAAAGGTAAAAAAGTGAAGACTGCTCATAGAACAATTATCCGAATCAATGTTTTGATTCAATCTTACTTTACCATTATGATACCACCTTAATCAATATTTTAAAATGAATCAAAGAGGCTCCAAGTACAATAATAAGAGTGTTAAGAGCAATCTATCTCACTAGTCTAAGGAATACGAAGTGCTACAGAGTTTTGGGGATGTTGTGTTTCCACCATAGATAACATATATATCTATATATATAATGATAGTTTGGTCGTTGTGTAGAAGTATGTCTTTATAGACATAATAAGTTCACGCCTAAACTTTTGGACAAAAGAAATTCAAATTTAGACTTTTGAACCGAACGCTCCAAAGGAAAACATAGTGAAGACATGCTTCAAATGTCGATGTTAGCTATAGATTTGCCAATTACTACAGGACTTGAAAACTAATTTCTCCATATAGATTTTTCAATTAACAAAGATTCACCAACAAGATAAATAGTTGCTACTTTAAATGTCACTATGTCCAAAAATCAAAGACAAAAGAATCACTAGCAACAAAATGTGTCTTTTAGAAATGAAGGAATACCAAATCCATAATTAGTAAGAGCACTTCTGCATAATAGCAAGATAAAATGTCACTACGGCAAGAACATACTCATGAGAGCATTAAAAAAATGTAAAAGAAAACTTTACTTGGCTCAATTTTTGACAAAAAGAAACATTCTCCAAAACAAAACTCATTTGAAGTCAAGAAAAAATCTACCATGCAAACCACTGCTCACACCCTCTGTGCACCATAACTCATCACCATCCTACAAATCACAAGTGAATAATATACTAAATAAAACTTAAATAAATATAAAAGTATTCAATAAACCAAATATTCGATATAAAAGTTTTTTTCCATCAGAAAATAGAATCTTTTTTTTTTCAAAGAAAAGAAGAATTTATTTTCAAACTATGAGTTTTTTAGAAATAAAAATATTAGAAATTCTAAATGAACTAGCAAACATATACGTGGAATTGCTTAGTAATTCATTTGGAATTTTTAACATTACTCTTTTAAAAATAGTTTTACATCAATTGTAAATTTTATGAATATTAATAATTAAAACCTTAAGATGTTGCTTGGCAATGTTTACAGTTTATTATTTATTTAAGGTAAAAACGAAAACAAAAAATACGTTTGATACATTTAAAATTGAGAAAACAACCCATTAGTGGATGGTTGAATTTATTTATTTTTTAAATTCATGGTAAAGCTTGTAAGTTTTAGTTATTAAAATTATAAACTTCTTCATATTCATGTAATTATTTTTTAAAATCACATCTGAATTGTAATTTCTCCTTTAAAATTTTTGTTTTAAAAACAAGTGAAAATGGAAAATTATGGCAAGTGATTGTCGACGGTTAGAGATGATAGACGATTGGTCACATAAATTAATAGTTGAAAGTGATTTTCAACAAAATGTGATGGTCAAAGGTGGTTACTGTTAGTAAGAGATTGTTAGTGGCGATGGCAACTTGTTAGTGATTGAGGGAAGTAGTAGTGAAGGTGGTTGATGGAGGACATAAGCTGATTGATAGAGGAAATTATTAGTGATAGTAGTCAATATCGATGAATAGGAATGGCAACGGGCCAGGTTTAAAGCGGGTTTATCATCCTCTGTCTCCACCCTCGCTCCCACTTCCCCTCATATCATATTGGGGGCAGGGGTAAAAATGGGATGGAGACGAATTAATTTTGTAAATTCCAAAAATAAAAAAATTTAATGAAATTATAGATAATAATTAATAATTAATGAGAGTTAACACATATAATATGTTAAATAAATGAGTGAAAATGAAAAATATTATTTTAATATTTTAATTTCGTTATGTTAAAAAAATGAATTATATATATAAAAATATATTTGATAAATAAAATCAAGATTGGAACGGGATAGATCGGGACGGAGCAGTGGGTGATAATCACAAAAAGTAGGAGAAAGAAGAAGAAAAAAAAGGGGGAAAAAAATTAAACAAAAAGTGAAACTAATTTTTTTGTAAAATGTTTACAAATTTTTTGAAATAAAAATAAAAACCAAACGAATTGTTATTTATAATTTTTTAAAATTCTGTAAATATAAAAAAAAAATTATAAATATAAACGTTATCAATAATTCCTAAACTGTTTTATGAATTTATATTATTAATATAATCTTAAATAATTTTACTCCCTCCGTCCCAAAATAGTGATTTTTTTTTTGATAGTATAATTATTAAACTTTAAAAAAATTGATTTTTCAAAATTACATTTTAATAGTACATTTTTTAAGGAATATCAATGTCATAATTATATTTTTTATGTTGTTAATGAATTTAAAAGAAAAATAAAATAAGAAATTTATATTATTTTTGTACTTAATTTTTAAAAAATAAATAATATTTTGACACAATAAAAAATGGAATAAAAACTAATATTTTCGGAGAAGGGAGTATAAATTTATTGATGGTGCTAGTATACTAACTAATGTACGAATACTAATTATGATATTATTATTACGTTCACTCATTAATTACATTACAAATATAAAAAATCTCTTAAATTATATAACATCATCAATTGATACTAGTTAGTTAGTGTATTAATTGATACATATAACATTATTTTAAATTTATAGTTATTTTGTTAAAAAATGCCCCTAATTTTCCCTAGCTTCAATTGCCATTCTGTCTCCAAAAGTCTACTGAAAATTTGCTCCGTCGTCAATCTCCGCGGATCCTGATCGGATCGTCGGAAGCTCAGAGTCTGAATTTGGAGGGCGGAGGATGGAGAACGCCGACGTGTTTGGCTCGTCGACTTGGCACGACTTCTTGGAGCGCATGCGACAACCCTCCGCCGCCGATTTCGTCAAAGCCATCAAGAGGTCTCTCTCTCTCACTCTCACTCAATTCCATTCCTTTTCCTATCAATCGATGTGTTTGTTTGTATCGAAATACTTCATCACTGTTCTAATTAAGCTATATATCTCATATACACACATACATTTGTGTATGGTATTGTATTGACATCGATATAAACATTCTGGGTTTTGATACGGACACTACCAGTGGAACACTTGCTCATTCGCTACTTCACACTTTCTTTTCTTTTTCTTTTTTCTTTTTTTTTAATTATCAAATTTGTTAGAGGAATTTAGACTAAAAGCTTGATTTGATATAGCTCACTCCAATGGAAAGAATCGATTTTTTTTCATCAACTACTTTTAAAAATACCTAACCTATTGCTAAAAAGCTCCTTTAACCAATTCATGTGAAAAATAACCCATCGCCAATTCTTTATCTTTTAACAATTTCATCAAACTTAAGTGAAAAAAGGGTTGTTGGAAATTTGGGGAAAGATTTGATTGGTACTTGATTTGATGAAATATTTGGTGAAAACCTTTTTTTTTTTTTTTTTTGGTGAAAACTTGATTTGATACAAAGTTTGATTAAAGAATTGGATCTCATTTTCACCAAAATTTTCATCAAATTTAAATTTGATGGAGGATTTTGGCAAAGGATTGGAGATGCTCTTACACATCTAGAATAACTCAACACCTGTATCATGGGGGAACAATAGTTGAATTGATCATATGCCACAGGTCTTCTCTCTTCATTTTTTCCCTGTTTTTTTCGTAGTGGCAGGCAAAGCAAAAATATCTCACTTGCTTCTGAGCTCAGTAATCCAATCATATGTGTGACTTGATAAATATATGTTAATATAATAAAGAAAAATTCTTGTTTACATCATAACCATCAGTCAATAACCTTCTACTTTTCTAAGCATCTTTATATGTTGCCTGTGTGGACAAGGTTCTGGTTGAACGCTACAAGATTTGCCATGTCTTTACGTATTGTAATTTATTTTCATTGTTGAGAGTCATGTGATACATGCAAAGACTAATATGTGCACCTATTGTAAGTTGTTCACAAGAAAAGTTCTGAGTGGGACATTTTGCATGTTGCAGTTTTATTGTGTCATTTTTGAACAACCCTCCTGATCCAGAAAGGGATAGTGCTGCAGTGCAAGAGTTTCTTAGCAACATGGAAGCAGCCTTCAGGACTCATTCACTTTGGGCTGGTTGTTTGGAGGAGGAGCTGGAGAGTGCTGGTGAAGTGAGTCGACCTGTATTTCAAGTTCAATTTTCACCCCCTTCATTTGATCGTTTTGTGATATACTCAATTAGTACTCATGGCAATCGGTATAGCTGCTCCTTAAAAGGGAACATGTAATTACTCCCATAATAGAAGTCTTGGCATGTCCGTTTGTATTGGGTTACTTTGCATTAGGCTTAAATCTCCAGCTAAACAGAAAACTATTGGAATGCTCATTGGTAGGAAACCATTTTAAGGGGCTTTAGATGTGAAACCTAGGAAGCACAGATATGGATACGTGATATGGTGATACAATGATATGGATACGGCGATATGTCAAAATATGAAAAAGTAGGATACGGGTACGGTTGGAATACGTTCGAAAAAAAAAATTTATTTTTTTATAATTTTAATAATGTAATATGCATGAAAATAAAACCTAAAGTAAATTAGTAAATAAGGAGAGGGAATCATATTAAATAATGAAATACTAACAATAAGGTTCCAAAAATTAAAAATTTGATAAAGAAACACTTACATTAAAACAGTGTACAGAAGCACACGCACAAAAAGGGGAAAAAAAATTAAATAAAGTAGCCTAATAGATAAGGGAAACGGAAAAGGAAAAGGAAAAGGAAAAAGAAAAAAACGAGAGCAGAGAGTATTGATGTAACGCCCCAAATTTCTAGCCCTAACCCAAATGATAATACAACAATTATGGTTCTTTTAAGGAAACCGAATATAAATCTCCAAATTTACATTACATGATACAATAGTTCTTCATGCAACAATATATTAATCCAGCAATAAGTAAATAAACAAATAAATACCCCTAAGGGTTTACAAGTTTTCAAGGCTTGAGCCTGGTCATACAAAACGGTTATTCAAATCCACACAAACACAGCCCTTGGCTTACACACAGAGTCATAGCAAAATGAGAGTATTGTACTCCCAACAGACATACTTCCATGCCCCTAGTTGGGTGGGATCACCACATCTTTTCCTGCATAAAAATCCCATAGGGTGAGCATAAAACTCAGTAGGAAATTCTTAACAAAGTATATATATTTTATACAAGTCTCAAGAGATGAAATGCATATGTCATGCTATGCCCTTTTTGAAGATAAATCACATTTTCATCTTTTGAAAACCATCATGCTCAATGATATTATGTAATTTCAATTGTTCAAAACTTAACAATTTATTTCGAGGGCAGTAAATACGATTCTGGTAATCCCTAGGTCGGTGTCTGTAAGTAGATTATACAAGTACTACCAAATTGTCATTTTTACCGGTATTAACCGGAAGGCTCGACACTTATCCGCGCGGGTTTTCGGTCTTTCACCCCGGACTCTTAGGCCAACTTATTCAATATTATCTACACCACCTATTAAGACTTACCAACGTATTTACCCTAAAATCATTCCATGAAAACTTGTTTCTCAACATTTTTTTCTCAATGCAAGTTTTCAAATCAACTTTCAAAGTTTAATGTAATCAAATGAATTAATATGCCAATTTCACAAGATGAATATAAATACTTTTATTCTAATTCATCATCTAAGGAATAACACAATTCCCTCTTATCAAGTATCCTCAACAATTAGTTATTTCAAGACTATTTCAACGTTTTGAACAATAATTTTCAAAATGAACAACAATCCTCATATTCCCTGAAATTCATCATATATATAAATATAAATAAGAAAATTTTCAAACATCCATTTATTTTGACATACAAAATAAATATAATAATATCTTTCATGGATTTTCAGTCTCTTTTAAAAAAATTCCCAAATTCTAGGTTTTCTCACCAAAATTATACAATTCGAATCTTTTGAAAGAAAACTTTCCAAAATCATCTTTTTTTTTTTAATCAACGAAGATCAAAACCCATAAGATCATTTTAAAAGAATAAGAGACAAACTCACTTTCAAAATTGCTAACTTCTTGAATCAACAATCAATTTTCAAAATTATCGAAAGATGATTTCAAAAATTATCTAGATCTTGCAAAAATATATATATAACTCTATGGAAATCCCTACCTCAAGTTTTGAAGAAGAAATGAGATGAAACTCTCAAAATCAATGGTGTCGAAACTCAATCTTTACCGCACACAACGAAACACTCGAGAAGTTAACCAACTTGATGAAGAACCTATGGCAGAACTCTAATGGATATTGAGAAATCGAGGTGTTGATCCAATTTGGCGTAGGGAAATGTAGAGAGAAGGGAGAGGAAAAGGTTTTTAGAGAGAGAGTGATATACAAAAGTAATCTGAAATATCAAATTCACGAACTGATATAACATGGTCCGCTCGAGTATCAAATGCACTTTCCCAATACTTTTGCAGACAGGTCAAACTTCTGGAATCAAACATTTTTCGCTCGAGCGCATAAATGGCCGCTCGAGCGAACAAGCAACTTCTAATGCATTTTGTATTTTTGCTTCGGGAGCGCTGCCCCTCAACCCTGCCAGGGAGCTACCCTCTAGACCCTCGCGAGCTGACCGGGCAATTCGATCCCGCTAGGGCGCTGCCGTTGGACCCACCACGGGGCGCTGCCCCCTGGACCCCCGCGAACTGACCGGGCATCTCGATCCTTGACATACTTAGCGAAGTGGCACAACTAGAATCGCTACAATTGATCATTGAAAAAATATAAATATAAAATAATAAAAAAAATTGAAAAAAAAAATTATATACTTATTTGGAGTATTAAATATTAAAAAAATTAGAAAAAAAAATTGGATACTTATTTGGCGTATCCCTCGTGTATCTTCACGTATCCCGCCATATCCCTCAAGTATTCTTCGTGTATCCCTTCCATATCCGAAATTAAAAAATATATATAAAATATAAAATGGATATTTATTTACCGTATTTGATACGTATCCCGCCATATCGGACACGTATTTGTATCTGATATATATCTGATACTCATATGGAACTTTTTTTGGAGTATCCATGCTTTCATAGTGTGAAACCCAAGGGAGTCTAAATGAGTGGAAGTCGGGCAGTTCAGATTTAGTCGGTTTCCAAGGAATACAACCGTCAACCGACCGAAACATTGATAAATTTTACATATAAGGACCGAGCCGACTGTGGAGGCTTTTCGAAACCGAACATAATCATTCGGTTCGGTTCGGTTCGGTTCGAATTGGTCGATTTCATCAAGGGATTTGATTTTTTGAACACCCCTAAGTGGAAGATTTGTCTTCTTCTTCTTCTGTCCTTTTGGCCTTTGCTTTAGCACTTGAAGCCTTAATCAGTTGCTGTACAGAATTTCCTGTAACTAATTTTCGACAATTTGGAATATGCTCATTTTTTAATCTAAGAAACTTTAATAGTTTACAATCCAAAAGTCTTACAATCCTCTCTTCTATCTTTTAAATCCATAAACCTGCAAGCTTTCTTAACCTTTGTATTGGCCAACTGTTATTTCAGGGAAAACTGAACCTTTGAGAAGTCAGTTTGTATATTATAAATGAGCTTGCATTTTGCATATGGCTTCAACATATAATCTTTAAAATGAATGGTAGGTCTCCACCATAAACAATTGAGCAAAAGCTAAGGAAAACAAAGTCTAGTGTGAGGTTGTTGGGCATTCATCTACCCCTATCCCTGCCCAGTGGAAAATGTTCCTCCGGCATGACTATAATAGCAGACAAAGTGTTATCCCAGGAGAGTAGCAACGAAAAAGGTTTTAAATTTGGGGTTTTGAATTAAGATAAGAATAAATTTCAAATCCCCATATTCCACTTTCCAACAGTGACCAAATTGGTTATTGCTTTTTTGTTCAAGACTTTATGGAGCATTAACTGAACTTACCAACACAGCTGAATTTTTATTAGAATCATAAACAATATTAAACAGTCCTATTTTATCTTTTGCTGTTGGATTCAGGATCCAAATTCCCTCAATTGGGCCAAATATTCTTCAATTGCATCTGATTGTTTTCCCTTTGAATTTTATTCATTTATATTCAGATATCGAATCTGAAACCAAATTTCGGAACGATTTACTCTCTAACTTGATGAACTTAAGCATGTGGACAGGTTGTAACTGCTATATAGTCAATATTCATGGCTTGGTAACCTGAGTCCTATTTAAATCCATGTTTGACTAGCTAGGAAGTTGTTATCCTCGCATTGTTAATGCCTTCCATTATTGTGCTGGTACTGTCTCTTCTTTTAGTGTTTGTTACGTGGAATATTTTGGATTTTGTCACATGTCTAGGTTCAAGTATCACAAGGTTATTGTTCTGGTACTTTCATTTGTAACTAAATTTCAATGAAAATGAGACAAGACTCAGAAGCAAGCTGGGTTTTATCAAGACCATCTACAAGTTTTCTTGCTTTGATATTAGAACCATCAAACATTTGGCTTGAGGTGGTAATACACATCAAAATTCAAATACTACATTGTTTTTTTGTCAGCTACAGATCAAAAGGACAGTTGATAGGCACAACAACAGTTTGCCCCTTTTGAAGATAACAATACCAATTTTGTGTAATATTTATTATAAATTTTACAACTTTTAGAAATCTTTTCTTTATAACCTTGTTTGGTTATTATCATTTTTTTTTGGGTCCTTGAGAGTAAGAATTGTAATTGGGTGTCTTAAGATTTATTGTTTTTAGTGATTTATAAATGAAAAAGGTTATGGATAAAAATGACAACGAAAGTTGCTTGTTCATAATTTATGTATGTCATATGTATGTCCATAAACGGTAGTTGTCTTTATTATCAAATGAGCCATTAGCCTTGATATGTCAATGTTTTTGTCTTACATTTGGCTTCTCAAACACTTAACAAGCTAATGCTTGTGTCCAACACTAAAGCACTTCCAAAAGATCCTGATAATATCTACATCATATGGTCCTGAATAAGTGAGAAATTATTTTTTATTGTAAAACCTACTTGAAACCTATCCGATTACTTGTTCACTATTGAATTCTGTGTGGTGTTTTCCTCACACTAGCTTGACTCAATAAAAGGATAAATATAGATATTTCACATAATAAACTTTCATGCTCATTTGTATACACACATGGCTATGTCTTTGTATCCTTGCTTGGAATGCAATATCAGCTTCTGTCTTCGTATATCATAGGCCATTGTCCAGACTTTAGATCCCAAGAAGAAAAATGGGGAAAAAATGAAGGTGAAACTAGCTTCAATTTTGTTTATAACTTTTTATATCGCTTTATTTTTGTAGGGCATCTACTTTATAGGTTTTTTTCTTAAATAGTTTTATTTTCTTTTCATTTTTAGTGTCATACAATTTCTTGCAGTTATTGTGCTGATATTGGAATGTTCTTATATTTTCTTTTTGTTTACATTTTGGCATGACACATAAATTTCTCTCAATTACAGGGGCTGGAGAAGTATGTCATGACAAAGTTATTTAACCGTGTATTTGCTTCAGTTCCAGATGATGTCATAGTTGATCAACAACTACATGAAAAGATGGCTTTAATTCAACAATTTATACAGCCAGATAATTTGGATATCAAACCAACTTTTCAAAATGAAACATCATGGTTGGTAAGTGTAGGAATGCTTGTGTAAAGTGAATTTTTCTGTGACACATTGAATTCTTTTTCTATCAATGGCATAAGGGAAGGACAATGGTTGACATTATAGCCATATAGATTTTTCTATTTTGGACACATGCAGACATGTTTTAGAAGATGCAGAATTACATATCTATTATGAAATTTGATTATTAGCCCTTCTATGAATGAAGTGATACTAACTTCCATGTGTGGATATTTTGGTTGCTAGAGGGGGGGATTTTTATACATTATAGAGGAACACTGTGTTAAGGCTTGGTTTGGTTTGATTTGGTTGTAGAGGAACACAGTGAAGGCAATTGTTAAGGTTCTATTACATAAACCCAAGCAAACAGAGACCATTACATATTATATATTGGAGTGCTCAAGGGAAATGGAAAAATCTGCAAACTGAACCAACCAGGACTTCATAGGTAAGGTTGGTTCAGTTCTGGGACTACCTTGGTTCGGTTTTGGGTCCAACAATCCCAGAACTGACCAAGTCGGTTTGGATTCAGGGTCATCCAGATGAACCCAAGAACCACCCCCCTACATATATTATATATTGTATAAAATATAGTGGACTTAAAAAATAATCAATATGGCATGTATTGTTGACTTTATGGGGACGGGTGTTAAATTTATCAAAAAAAATCTTCCAGCGGTGAGCCTATATAATTAAAAATATTCATAACTAATATTACTATATTTAAGGGTTTGTTTTTTTGGAAACCTTGGGGTGGCGGTCGGCCCTACAATGGTGCTAGACGCCAGTCATGACCGCAATTCCAAAAACGTGGGATTGGGGTTGTGGCATCTCCCTTTGCTAGCCGGTCTATTTTGTAAAACCAACTTGGATGCCATCCTTCTGTTATAATTTCCCTTTATGTATCATGAAACTTTGATTCCTTGAACTTTATGGTTTGTACCACAATGAGTCTTTATTTATTTGATTTTGAGGTGTGCATCCTATTATCTTAGATGCATTATGAATTTTCAAAAACTTTCATTGAACCTGTGGCTTGGTATTGAGATGTTCATGGAAATATTTCAAATCATCACAAGTCAATTTTGGCTGGCAACATTATTGGGAGGAGATAATTAAACCAATTTTTTGAGTGCTAACCATATTTGAGACATTTTTTATTTCTTTTATTTTATTTGTCAGGTTAGTAGTGACCAAACTTTTTCTCTTTACTACCTGAAGTGGTTCTATTCCAATATTCAGTAGCAATAATTATCTTATCATAAGGTGATAAATTGTTACCTTAGTTCCCATTGTGAGAAGGCTTACCTCTGCTCTTGAAACATTTTTGGCAGCTTGCACAGAAAGAGCTACAAAAGATCAACATGTACAAGGCACCAAAAGACAAACTTGGTTGTATCCTTAATTGTTGCAAAGTCATCAATAACTTACTGCATAATGCTTCTATTGCTTCGAATGAGAATACTCCTGGTGCTGATGAATTTCTTCCAGTTCTCATTTATGTTACAATAAAGGTAAGGTGAGTCATATGTTGCACAGTTACTTTATTTAACTTCATTCTGCCTGCCAAGTTGTTTATTCAACATGCTTGCTCCTTATTGTTCTTTTCATCTTGTTAATCTATTGTAACTTGTATCAAAATTTTGCGCTGTTTCCTTTGTGAAAATTAAATTCACTTCAAAATGGAGGATCATACTGGCCAATGGTTATTTTGGGTTTGCCAGTTGTTCGTCTTTCTTAAGCTCTTGCTGAAATGTAAATGGCATTTAATGGCTGAAATTTATTGAAACTTTTTAAGAACTTAAATTAGGAATAAATGCTGGGACTTCTGAGGTATTTGCTTGAAATTGGTCATTAGTGATGAGCCTTATCAACAATAATAAATACATGAAATAATAAGTTATTCAATTAAGAAGCACGAACACTTCTAAGAAGGTCACATATCCATGTCAAAACATTGACATTCTTTGAACACTTCCCCAACACGTGTCAGACGCTCTTCAAAATGTGTTTTATTTTTCAATTTTTTTTAAAAGACCTAGACACTCTTTGGATACATGGAGGGCATATGTGTCTATTACTTAAATGCACGAGTCTATCAATTAGACACAAGTGAAACTAATTAAAATTTTGAACAAAACAACTTAAACATACAATAATAAAACAAAAATCATATGAATTTATAAGAATTAGTGTCATATTGCATTTTTTATTATCTTTTAATGATATATCCATATATCTAACATATAATAAATATATAAAATTATATATTTTATGCGTGCCTCCCACGTGTCATGTCCTGCATTTTTTTACAATTGGCGTGTCAACGTGTCCTTGTCATATTCATGTCGTGTTGCGTGTTCGTGTCCGTACTTCTTAGCTGTTCAACTACTTAAAAGGTTTTATATACTGATGTAGAGGAGTGGTTTGCTTCCATTTAGAGGCACAAAAGCTAGGGCTGAAACTTTAACCAAGAGCACTGAACAGCCAAGAAAACCAGAAGTCAGTTAATTTTTTTTTAAGCCAAAAATGTTATAATCGGTTTGCTGTTGATTTACATTTTCTCAGACTGCCACCAGCTGAACCAGTTCCGTATAAAACTTTGCTTTTAATCTCAGCTGTCCACATGTATTACCTACAATAAATCTGAGCTGTCCACGATTCATGGGATATACCCCCATCCCAGCCCCAGAAATTCTCATTCTCTCTCTCTCTCTCTCTCTCATCACATTCACACACATGCACAGAGACTTGGGGCTTGTTTGGTTTGTTTTTGGGAGAGTTGTTTTAGAAATTTTTTTGGTTTGTTTGGTTGTATATTTTGAAAGTAGTTTTGGAATTTGGGAGTTTAGAATGATTTGATATTTTGTTGTAATTGAGTAGATGTGTGTGAGAGAAAAAGTGATTGAGAAGGAGAGAGGAGAGAGAAAAAGTGATTGATTGATGTGTAAGAGAGAGAAAGTGATTTTGGAAATTTTTTGAGAAAAATCTCAAACCAAACAATTTTTTGGAAATTTTTTTCTAAAACTCATCTCTAAAACTCAAACCAAACATACCCTTGATCTCTCAATATCTATCTCTCTTGATTTGTCACTCACACTGTCTCTCAATCTCACACTGTGAGACGCAGATGAGACCACTCTTGCTTCTATATCTCTCATTCTCGCTTAGTGGCTCAGATGATCTCGAATCTTCTTCAGGCCTCTAACTATCACACTTCTTTGAGCTCTCTTAGTCTCACTGACGGGCAACACTTTTACTAAGGTACTTGACTATTTTTAAAACCCTAATGTTAAAATTGGAAGCCCTAATCTGAAAACCCTAATTTCAAAGCCCTAATTGGAAAACCTAATTTGAAACTGTTTTTTGAAAATCCTAACTTAACTTGAGAAGCCTAATTGAATGGTTGAGTTTTTATTTATTATGTTTTGTCTCAATTTGAATGGTTGAGATTATTTTTTGTGTTTCAAATTGAATGGTTTAGGATCTTTAGATTGCAAACTCATGGATTTGAGTTAATTGTTTTTTGTTTTTGTTGGTAAGCAACAACTGATGTTTGCTGGATTTTTTTGACTACTGTCTTGATTTTTTTTTTATTTTTTATTTTTTGTATACAAAATTGAAGGCCCAAACCATTCGGTTTTCACTGAACCGCACCGAACAGTTCAGCAATGATTTGGTGCGGATCATGATGTTATCTTGGTCAGTGCAGTCCAAGATTTTATCAAACCGACAGCATCGGTTTAGTGCCAAAACTGGCTGAACCCCAACCGATCCTGAACTGATTTCAGCCCTAACAAAAGCAAAGGAGGAAGCTCAAACATAATCTAGTTTAGAGACCATACGAAAAGTCATTTCTGCAAGTAGCTTCCGTTGACTTGACTTGAGTTGTTAAAATAGAAAGTTGAGGGTTATTAAGAAACCTCAAGGAAAAAACAAAGTAAAAAAAAGACGAAAACAAAAACTGATAACTATGGACAATGTTGGCAGGTTTAAAATACTATTTGGTAAGCTCAACAATACTTTTTTAGTTGCTAACCAAATGCTCCAACAATGCCAATTCTGAAAATCCAGCATAATGATAACCTTTAAAAGAGAGCCAATTTTGGCCCTTCTTCTACATACACACTTCTCTCTACCTCTTAGAACAGTAAACAAAGAAACATTTCTTGCTCAAAATTCGCCATACGATCCGTTGTAAGCATCCTTATACCAAGTTTATAATTGGACGGATTTGAAGCATGAATTTTATGAACCGTCTACTCTTATACCAAACCCCAAAAAATAGTCTCTGTAGATCATTGCCGTCTTCTTCTTCTTCAGTTGAGTCTTCTTTATATTTTGTAATACTCTCTTGGTCCTAGAATGTTACTCCATTTTGGGAGTTCCAACTTTTTAAGGGGATATGTAGTTAATGCATTCAAATTTAAATAAAAGGCATTGATTCCAAATTTGCCTCTTTATTCTCACTTTTAAAGGTAGAGTTTTGAAAAATTATAAAATTTTATGCTTCAGTTTTTCAAAGAGGACTATGTCTTTTGACATCCCAAATTAGAAGGGCTAACCATGTACTAAAAAGGCTGGCTGTCTCCTTGCTTAACTACACTACATTTTAATTTGGTGGTTTGATTAAAATGTTGCCTATGAAGCACGGATACTTCAAAAAGGGTGACGTATCCGTATCGGATACCGATATTCCTTGGATACTCGCGGATACGTATCGGATACTTCTTAAAAATATCGGATACTTCTTAATTAATTTTTTATTAATTTTGAAGTATCGGATACTTAATTTTGAAGTATCGGATACTCGAAGTTATATATTACCTATAATATTTTGTTTAGTTCTTTGATAAGAGGAATATAGTGAGAGTTAAAGTAATAGAATTTGTCAAATTGATGAATCCTTGTTGTCTCTCTGACTTCTCTCTCGCTTTCTCACTCTCTCACGTTTCTTCTCTCTGCTATCATTCTCTTTTTGGTGTTGGCATGTAAGGATGATGTTTAATTTGCATTTGCTTTTGCTTTTGCTTTTGCTTTTGCTTTTAGTTTTGGATGTTTTATGAATGTTTGAGCACTTTTAAGTTAATAGGAATCCCTCTTTTTATTTATTAATTTACTTTAAGTTTTATTTTCATGCATATTACATTATTAAAATTATAATTTTCTTTTTTTTACGAATGTATCCCCGCTGTACCTGTATCATACTTTTTCAAATTTTGACATATCGCCATATCCACATCCCCATATCACCATATCCGTATCCGTACTTCCTAGGCTATCATTGATGACTTAAAAAAGTATATTTGCTGAAATTTTTATTTAAGAATGGTTTTTTGGCTTTAGCTAAGGTCTGTGATATTCACTGATGAAGGGGAACAAGTTGAAGCTATTGACCTTGAAAACTCTTAGTTTTATAGGAATTTTTCTTCTTTATCAAGTTATCTTTTGCTTTAGGTTTTATTTTTATGCATACTGCATTACTAAAAATTGTTAAAATAATATTTTTTACGAACGTATCCCCGCCGTACCCGTATCCTAGTTTTTCAAATTTTGTCGTATCGCTGTATCCGTATCGTATCATATCCGTATCCCGTATCCGTATCCGTGCTTCCTAGAATGTTGCACATTTGCATTTATCAATTGCAATGTCTTATTTCTTTAATTTTCTTTGGTTTAACATCTGTTTTATCTTGCATTTTAATCTTGAGTTCTAAAAATGGCATCAAGCAGGCAAACCCTCCACAACTGCACTCGAATTTGTTATACATACAACGTTACAGGCGCCAATCCCGATTGGTTGCAGAAACAGCCTATTTTTTCACAAACATGCTCTCAGCTGAGTCTTTCATTTTGAACATTGATGCAAATTCCATTTCAATGGATGAAACTGAGTATGAAAAGAATATGGAATCTGCTCGGGCCGTTCTGTCCGGCCTTTCAGCTGATTCCGAGAATCTGTCTGTGGAACCCAAACAAGAAGCATTGAATACAAAGAAGCATCAGGACCATCCAATAAAACCTCAGATCTCACTCGGTTCCTCAGAAATGAAATTCAGGAATAGGGAGGAAACATCTGGGAAAGATCAGCGGCCACTACATGAAGTTCCATCCATGTCAGATTTGGAGAATAAAGGGGCATCTATGCTTTTGAAGGAGGATCAAGCAAGTCGAATCTTTCGGGATTTCCCGTATTTGTTTTCTCAGGCCGGTGATCTTACAGTCAATGACGTAGAACAGCTTCTGAATAATTACAAACAACTCGTTTTCAAGTATGTGTGTCTTTCTAAAGGATTGGGTGTTGCAAACCCTTCTCCTCCGTTGTCTGTTTCGCAAAGTCAATCCCAACATCAAACTGAAAATGTGAAGGAATCTGAAGATTCAAGTGCAGTCTCACTGCTTGGAGTGGAAAATTCTGAATACAAGATACCCCAAGATGAATCAGTAGAATCTCAAAGCGAGGGAAATGATGAGATTTCCCACATTTAAATTCGGTATACATGCTATATATGTAGAATGTATAATGGTTTAATGCAATGGTGGGCATTGGGGTCTTTTCCAGATTTCTTGCTTTGAGTTTGATGACAATCATGTCTGTATCTTTTGGGTCACAATTAGCAAGTTTTTCAATATATATTTTTTTTTTGGTTACATAGAGAGGAAAAGAAACAGTGAAAGGTGAATTTGCTTCATCAAATCTATTGGAATTATTTCTTTTAAGCAGATGTAGCAGTTTTTCAGCTTGAGTATCTATGCATAAGTTGCATGTTTTTGTGTAAATTTGCTTGCTCATTAATATTTGCTCCCTCCTTTGTCTCTTGGTCTGCTCAGTTTGATTTGATCAGCAATGCTTATAGGTTTTTTTTTTTTTTATTATTTTTTATTTTTAAAAAGGGATTGTGTCCAACTGTTTAGGTTGCGTTTGGTAGAGTTTTATAAATATGATTTGAGAGTATGAGTTGTAATTTGAGTTTGTAAGTTTTGGAATTATGATTTGAGTGTGGAAGATTTGTTTCGTGAAAGAGTTTTAAAAAGAGTGGGAAATTTTTGATGTGACATGATATTTGATACAAAAATTTATAATTCATAACCAAACATATAATTCAAAATTCTATTAAAGCACATAATTTTTTTTTAAAAATTCAGAATATATTTTATTCGAATATATAAAAATTAACATACGTCAACAAAAAAAAATTCTCCTGCTCCGGTCAATCGGCCGAACGTCCGGTAAGACATCCAGTGGGACAACCGATTAGGCCAAATTTTAAAAAAAAAAAAAAATTCAAAAATCGCTCTTTACAGAGTTTTTTGCAGTATTTTGTGTTTATTGTGAAAAATTAATTGCAAAATTCTATCCAAATATGATGTTACAATATGTAGGTAGAATTAGGATTTAAAAATCCTTCCAAATAGAGCCAGTTTTTCTCTACCTTACGCAATATGAGTAAAAAATATCTTAAAAAAATTGAGTAGTAAAAAGCTGAGGAAAAAGTTCTTTTTAACTACGTTGTGGAATGAAATAACAGAGATTTATAGCTACCCCAGACTGATTTTATAGTTAAATAAATATTATCCAATTGAGAAAATATTAGAGGTGCTGACAAAACTCTATATAAAGTAGCAACAATTTGATACACACACACACACAAAGGAAGTCTTTTTTTCATATTTAGGACACAATAGGAGAAAGAACAAGAAGATGCCTAGATTGGCTTGATGCACAAATAAAATCTTGTATTTTCTTCAAGGAAAGTTAGTTTTCGGATCCATCTGGGTAGCCATAACATCCAAAATTTGTGACCAGAGTTTTTAAAAATGAAAAATTGCAGGTCTATTTATGGGTACTATGCAAACAATAATCACTTGGACCAAACTCTCATTTGTTCATATTGAGCTCAAAGTGTTGACCATTTTGGTGGTTTTTTTTTTGATAGGCAAATTAGGTTGTTGTTTTTTTTTTTTTTTTTTTAAATCAAGACATTTGTTAGAGAAAAATATAATGTGAAGTGAAAGCGACTGAAAGTGGAGTGAGGGAAAATTATTTTCTTACATTACGATTAAATTTTTTTGAGAAAATTATAAAAAAAGGAAAATGCTCCGATGTGTTGAGAAGTGAAATAATAGTTGACTATTTTTACGTGGAAATTTTTTTTTTAATTTTTGCAATAAACTGAATTCAGTTGCCATATTAATATGAATTATACAGAAAACTTTTTTAGACACTTTTTATCACTCGCATATTAAACGGACATAGAAAAATTTAAAATTTTTTAATTTTCACACATTAAGCAGCTTGTCTCCAGTCCGAGATCGGGCTGAATGGTATTGTTCGGCCCGTGAGGGCCCATCACGGATCCGGTTTTGATAATCCGAACTGTTCAATGTGTAGAACTCGTCGAGTACTATATGTTTGTAAAAAATCACGTTAATCGGATATTGATAGTTATTTCATCGGATCAGTTTTTTGTCAATAGTTAATTTGATCACTGTCTATTTTTTTTATACAAAACTGATTTGATCACATAGCTATCGATATCCAATCAACGTGATTTTTTATAGGCATATAGTACTCGACGAAATCTACACATTATACAGTTCAAATTATCAAAACGCGACCCGTAGTGGGCCCTTACAGGCTGAACAACACCGGACTAGAGGCAAGTTACTCCCTTTTCATTTCTCCCATCTTAGCCAATCTCACCCCTAAAATAAAGAAGAATGTTATATGTAACTAATATACTAACATATGATATAGCATAATTTTAGAGATTTTAGATATTTGTAATTTGTATAATAGGTGGAGTCAGTAATAATGACATAATACTAACTGATACATTAATATATGTATTAATTAATGCATGTAATATCATCGTAAAATAAATATTAAAATTATACATACAGACACATATATATAATTAATGTCTTGAAGGTGATTATGGATGTGGGGTTTTGCTTTAATTGACTTGGTTTGGCCTCTTGTGCTTTTTAACAAACTCACAATCTTTGCAGTATGATTATTATTATTTTGTACCTTCACAAATGGCATAAGCAGACTTGGGGTTTTGAATTATTGTGGTACTTTAGGGTCTGTTTGGGAAGAGCTTTTCTAGGTTTTTTTTTGATTATTTTAATCACAAAAGACAAAATAGGCTATTTTAGCCACAAAAAACAAAACATCACATCCAACCCATAATCACTACACTCTTTTCTCACAAAAAAAAAATCAAAAAAAGCCAAAAAGCTAAAAAGTCCTTCCCAAACCAAACTTTTTAGCCCAGGCTAAAATAGCCAAAAAAAGTCAAAAAGTCAAAAAGCTAACCCCCTTCCCAAACAGAGGCTTAATAATTTAAAAGCATAACATATTGTTTAATTAGAAGATATATCTATATATATATATATCAAAGAACAGCTTAGCTACTTGAGATTCGTCTTTTCTTTTTAATTTTGTCCTTTCATTTTGAATAATTTACTAATAGTGGCCTATATGTTGAGTGAAATTTTTTTCGTATTTACGCAAACATTCTTAGTCAATTATATAATAGGTTTTTTTCGTAATTACGCGAACATTATTAGTCAATTATGAAATAAGTTTTTTCGTAATTACGCAAACATTCTTAGTCAATTATGAAACATAAATTTTTTATTTTTTAACAAATTACAAATACATCATAAGATTTATTTAAAATATGAATCGGTTCTATAATATTAGAAATTATAACTATTGTTTGTTATAAATTTTAATTTAACACAATACTCAGGAAAAAAAAAATCATTCTCCTATGCAATAATAAATTATCCAAATTGTTTATTGAAAAATATTTCTCATATAATTAAAACTGTTAATTAACTTAATGATTTATTTATTAACAAAATAGTTAATTGAAAAATATTTTTCATATCATTAAAAATTGCTAATTTACTTAATGATTTACTTATTAATAGAATTAGTCATTTATTATACGAGTATGATTTATGTATTAATAAAATTGATCATTTGTATATATATGTATTTTCTTCTGTTTCTTTATTAGTTCAGTGAATTATCTTAATAGTTTTTTTTAGATGGGAGAATTATTTTAGTATTTGTTTTATATTTATCTATTGAGGAAACGTACATGCTATAATTTTATTTTATTTTTAATAAATTCGGAAGGAATACATCATTAGGTGTATAACAAATCAAAAAATAATACATATCATACCACATAATTCTATTATATATCTAATAATTTATTCTATTCAATTTCATAAAATAATATTCTAATTTTTAAAAAATTATCAAAATATAAAATTTAAACATTCTGTAATAACACATTTTCAAACTAGTATATGGGGGTTATAGACAAGCATGTTTATATTATACCAAGCAGTCTTGCTATAGACCCCCACAAAAAGTTCACCCCCACGACCCTCATTGACATGGCTTGTGGATCAGACTTGCTTTGGACTTTTGCAATGAGCAAAGCGTGAACACACGCGCTCTGAAAGAAAAAAAAAAAGTGTTGTGCTCTGTTGCCTTCTCCTTCTCTCTCCCTACCTCTCTCTCTCTCTCTTTCCAGCCTCCTCTCTGTCAAATTTGTAAACTGCGGAAAAAAAAAGAAAAGGGGAAAGAGGAGCTGCGTTTGAAACAATGATGGTGGCGCTGATGGGTGGTGAATCAAAATCAAAATCAAAATCAAACGCAAAACCCAAAATCAAAATCCATAACCACCACAAACCAAATCCAAAATCATACCCAAACCCAAAATCAAACACACAGCCACCACAAATTAGAACCCATAGCCACAAATCAAAATCATGTTCAAATCATATACACTCTATTCTCTATTTCCTTCAATATATATGTTTTTTTTTTTTTTTCCGCTTTCTTCCCCTTCCATTCCAATCCAAGACTCAAACTCTTCAAAAACCCAAAATCAGAAGAGAAAGAAGCGCTGTTCTTGAAATTTCAAAAACCCATTTCAATACATTGTAAATCCACAATGAAGGTTCAGAAATGGCAAGAATTCTAATCAACATTTGATTAAATTTGGTGATATGCATATCATATATATCATATAAATGCAATGAAATTGAGTTGTGGGTTATGAAGAATGAATGAATGAACCTTCGGACATATACCCACCCTACTTTCTCTCTCTAAAACTCTTTTCCTCTCTCTCTTTCTCTATCTCTCATCTTCTCTCTCTCTCTCTCTCTCTATCTCTTCTATCCACCACCGACGCCGATTGCTGATTTCCTTCCCCAACCCCCTTCCTCCAATGTCAACACCAAACCCAACAAACATGACAAACCCACTCCCAAGAAACACGCTCTCTCTCTCTTTCTCTCTGTTGACGAAAAGCGACGCGATGACCGATGATGAATGGTGGTGGTTGAATCTCCTTGTTGTCGTCATAATACTTCAGCGGTAGCGGAGGTGGCCGGAGCAATGGTAAAGAGAAAGAAGAGAAAAATGAGGGTTGAATGGTTTGCACAGATGAGAAAGAAAAGAGAGAGATGAAGAATGAGATGGGCACGTGGGCTTTCATTTCACGTGACACCCTCTACGTCAGCTGGGGGTCACGTGGGTCACTAAAATAGGGGTTTTAAGCATTTTTGTATACCAAGGCAATCTCTGGCTAAAACAACGTCAATGCACCATCTCTAGTCGAAATTTGTTTCTTGTAACACTTGCGTCCTTTAAACTACTGGAGAATGTGTTTGATTCCTTCATTTTCATTTTGGGAGTCTTTGGAGTTGTTGTACCTTGGTTTGAAGGAGTATAATTCGATTTAGACATGTTGGGTTTGTTTGTTCGCGCTTGTTCTTGGTCAAAAGTTCCTTGCGAACTTGGAAAATTTGTTCTAGGGTAAACATTGGCCTTCCTAAGGGTCGACCCTTACCTGTTAATGAAATTTCTAGAAGTGTTGCTGGAATTTAGGGTCAGCACCAGCCTTGGTGGTGTCGACACCTATCTCTTGTTGCTGTCCACAAGGGTCGACATCAGTCCGAGAAGGGTCGACCCTTGTATATTGCTGAACCTAGAAGTTGCTAGTTGAAATTTGGTATTGACACCAGTCTGGGAGGTGTTGACACTTTGCTTGCTGCCAGCATTGTCTTTTCTTGTTGAAGGGTCGACACCACCACACCAGGGGTCGATCCTTGCGTGTTTATTTTCAGATTTTTGGTTCCGAATGGGCCCTACCTTTGGGGGGTTTTGGACTAATTATTTTATTGATCTTAGAGCTACTTTTCTACTACTATAAATAGGTTCTAAACATATTTTCATTTCACTTTTTTTCCTCTTTCCTCTCTCTCAAACCGTGAGTTCTCTTCTCTCTCTCTAATTAAAACTCAAACTTTTTCACTTAAATCTCTAAATCTACTCACCTGGAGTGATCTTTTCACCTTAGTCCTTTGAGAAAAAGTGTAGATCTCATTAAAGGCTTCATTTTGATCCAAATAGTTCATGGTTTTGTCATCGGTGAATTTTAGGTTGTCATCTCCTTGCTTCAAGAGGTAGGGGTTTCTAGTTCTCTTTCAATACCCTCATTTATAGATAGATTTGTAGTATTTTCTTTATATAAATACAAAAAGTTTATATTTTTATGCATATTGTGATGAATCATGAGATTGGGGGTTAGGGTTTGAAGAGAGTTGGGTTTACTTGTTGGGTTATGATCTTGGGTCATGAGTTTGGGTGTAAAAGTAATAGAAGGGTTGGAATAAAATCTATTTTTTTGAAAAACTTTAATTTCTCTTTAAAATCCTAGTTTGGCTCATGAAGATGGTTAATGGTTTTGCTTCAATTGATAGTAGAATCACGAAATTAAGGTGTTGAATTACACATGTACAAGTTTAATTGAAATGTTAAAGAGTTTGAAAATTTTAGGTAAAAGTTGCGATTGAACTCTTAATATTGATGTTTTAAATTATGTTATAATATGAAACCAAACTGTGGGGAAAAAAACATTACTAATGGTATGGATGATACGAGCTTTGTGTTGAAATGGTTATGTGAATTGTATTGGGTTATGTTGTGTTGAGTTGAGTTGAGTTATGTTGTGTGTTGAGTTGAGCTAGGTTGTGTTGAGTTTGGTTGAGTCATGTTGTATTGTGTGGAGTTGAGTTGTGTTGTGTTGGGTTGTGTCGTGGTTAGTACCCGTGCGGGGAGTTGAAAAGGTTTTTGGGGGCCCATGTCCCGCCGTATAATAGCCTGCAAATGTGGGGGATGGTTTTAAAATTGAAAAATGGTTTTTCGGTGCCCACGGTCGTCCGTATAATAGCCGGTAAACGCGGGGGTGGTTTGAATTCAAGGTGCCCAATTGCCCTATCTAGGCTTATCGCTGGACGAATGTGGGAAAAATGTTTTTGGGTATCCACACAGTCCTGCCGTATAATAGCTGGCAAAAGTGGAAAAATGATTTTTGGGTGTCCACATAGTCCTGCTGTGTAATAGTCAGCAAAAGTGAAAAAACGAATGGTTTTCGAAAATGTTTTGAGTGCCCACGTCCTGCCGTATAATAGTCAGCAAATGTGAGGGATGGTTTTAAAAAGTTGAAAATGGCTTTTGGAAAAATGAGGTTTTTTTGAAGAAAATGGCTTTTGAGAAAATGATTTTTGGGAGTTCACTTCCCGCAGTATAATAGCCGGCGAAAGGTGGAAAGTGTTATGGATTGGGTGCCCGCTATCCCACTGTATCAAGTCGGCAAAATGTGGAATGTGCTGAGTCGATGATAATATGTGTGAATTGGAATGAATTTATGAAATTACAATTTGATGGGTAATTTGGTATGAAAGGGGAATGCATATAACAATTATTTGGACAGAATGGATAAGGAAATAGTAACGGGATAAGGGGTTGGTGATAATGAATTCAAAGGGTTGGTTGTAACTATAAGGAAAGATTAAGAGTTTGTTTTGTAATTAATGGAGTAATTGAATTAAAAGGGTTTATTATCCTTGTGATATGTTGAATTATAATTGATAATGCAAATGTGGATGTGATGTAGTTGTGATATGTTGATTTGTAATTGATAATGCAAGAGTGGATGTAATGTAGTTGTTAGATAAGTAGGAGTTAAGTGTAGGATAACTATTATTGAATATAAAGGAGATTTGAATTTCTACATTAAGGAGTTACAGTAACTATGAATAAACAGGTGGGAATGGGGTGTATGAGGGCTGTTTTGGAGTATTAAGGGAACTTGAACTTAAGGTCATGGTGTTATAATAAATGTAATTAGTAAAAAGGGAAAAATGGAAATAAAAAATGGAATGTTAAGATAGAAATTAAGTAAAGAATATTTTGAAATGAGTTAATAAATTTAAAATGATATTGTTCCTTAAACATATTTGTTTTCAAAAAGGATTTATGGTTTTCTGATGATAAGGGATAATTTTTATAGTTGAAGGTTTTCCTTAAATGTTCAAATAAATTTTCAAAAAAAGTACTCTGCGTATGATATTTTGAAATTACAAAGCGTCACCTTACTAAATGGTATCACTCTGCATGTATGATCATTTCTATTTATAGGATGATTATTGTTTTAGAATTATGAGATTCCTACTGGGCAATTGTGCTCACCCCTTATTGTTTCATTTTCCCACAGGAAGAGAAGTCAGATTGGTCGGTTGGAGGATTAAGAAGTTCACGTGTCTATTATGTGTAATTTCATAATAGATGTGCAAGAATGAATTTTACACATTGATGTTTGTAATTATTTATTTGTGATTCCGTAGCGAGAGCTTGACATATATTATTATTGTTGTTGTTTTCGTTGCGAGAGAGAACATGTATTATTTTGTTTCTATTATTCAATGGTAATAGATATTTGTAAAAACAAAAAATTAACCTAAATTATAGACTTTTGATAATGTTTCCAAGTAATTAAAATTTGGGATGTGACATTTCTTTTATCCAACTATTATAATTATGTAATGCTCAAGTTTTTTCTTTATGTACAACCAAAAAAAAAAAAAACCTTTCTTTCTTTTTTTTTTTAAAACCTTAGCAGGATTCCAAAATTTTGACCCTTTTTTATTTTTTTTAATTGAGGTCAAAAATTTGACCCGTGTTAAACAACCACTTGGCACTTTGTGAGCATACGATGCCTTGTATGAACCAATGTCCTAAAAACTTTGACCTTGTTCCAGCTATTTTATGTTTTAAAAAAAATTGTATATTGTACAAATTTTACACTTATAAATTTGTAACTTTTACTATAACTTATGTACAATATTTTTGCTATGAATGAAATTACTATAATTTTGTTCTTAAACCTCTTTTTTTATAAATTTTTTTAGGTCCAATCAAGGAATAACATCCATTAAAACTCTAGAGAATAAACACCCACTTATGGGCAAGTGAAGTCTCTTGATACTATTGTCATGTAATTCTATTTTTTTTAAAATTAAAATTAATTTGATAAAAATAAATATACAAAAGTATTATCTTCTCCACACACACACACAAAAAAAAAAAAGTTATCTGAAAATGACAAGTATGGTTGATTTTTTTTTCATTTTTTTCCCTCAAATTAACTTTTTGATTTAAAAAAATAACAAAATAATAATAGAATGTGGGAAAACTCCAACCAAATTGAAAGTCTAAAAAGTAGGCACTCTTGAAAAGTTTGGCTGTACTTGGAGTAAGGCCTCGTTCGGAAACAGGTTAATTTAGTAATTTTTTAATTATTTGATTAAAATATGAATTAAAAAAATTAATATGTTTAGAATTATTTTTTGATTTTTACCAAAAGATGTACAAAAAGTAGAGAGAAAACAGAATTTTAATTTTTTGGTATAGATTTTTGACTTTTTAATTTTTTTAATAATTTTTTAACTTTTTAACTAAAAAGATCACTTGCCAAACGAAGCTTAAATGTATGGATGGGGTCATGGTCCCTATCTCCCCTACCCTCTCTCCAGCCTTGTGGTCAAGGAAGGGATGTATGGATGGGGGTCATGGTCCCCTATCTCCCCTACCGTCTCTCCAGCCTTGTGGTCAAGGAAGGTTGTTGGAGGAAAGGTATTGTTGACAAGGAGCATTCATACTAGGATGATTAAAATTGTTTGTTAAAATATATATTATATGACAAAAAATAGTAATAAAAGTGGAGTTTTAAAATGTGTTAAGAATTTGTTAATTGGGAAGTGCTACATCCCCCTAATTTGGGGAGCCCTAATCTCCCGAATTTTCAAGCCAAGGCAAAAAAAAAAAAATTCCCAAAACGACGTCGTTTTGGGGATTAGGGGGATTGGGGGGGCTTTTTTAGGGCTCCAAATCATTTTCCTTGTTAATTTTAGAGAGTGAGTAGTCGTACATAAATGTGTTTTGAATGTTAAGAAGTGTGTTAAAGAATATATATATATATAAGTAGCAAAAGCTGGCAAGGAAAATGGCCAGATTAACGGCCAATTTTTATTTTATTTTTATTTTTTTCTTGAAGGGTCCAGACATTCGGGGGGATGACCACAGCACTTCCCCACGTCCCCCTCTCTCTCTTGTTGGCTAAAATGTTAAGTAAAGTTAACAAAAAAGTTAACGAGAAATTCCTGGTAGCTCGAATCCGTGGCTTGACTTGTGGCTCGAGACCCAAAACGACGTCGTTTTGGGTCTCGAATTTTTTTTTTTTTTCTTTTTCTTTCTCTTCCTTCTCTGTCTTTCTCTTCTTCGTCTTCTTCTTCGTTGAACCAGCAACACAGGCGATGCCGAGCTCCGATCGTCGCCGCCGATCGTCTCGTCGCCCAGCTCCGATCGTCTCGCCGATGCCCAGCTCCGATCGTCTCGTCGCCGATGCCCAGCTCCGATCGTCTCGTCACCGATGCCCAGCTCCGATCCTCCCCCTCCCCCCTCCCCCCTCCCCCCTCCCCTGTATTAGGGCCCCCTCCCCTCCCCTCCCCTCCCCCTCCCCCCTCCCCCCTCCCCTCCTCTGCTGAAATTCGAGCCGCGTGGCTCGAAATGGTTTCGAGCTACCAATCGGTGCTCAAAGTTAACAGCTGAAGTTAACACAACCCACTAACAGATTCCTTAACACATCCGTTATGAATCCAAAAGTTACTGTGACTGGCTAAAATTTTGGCCACTAACACTAGCATACTCACTAATGCGTCCATTGTAAATGCTCTAAAAAATGGAATTCAAATTTATTTTTTTAAGTAAATAAAAATACATTTTTATTTTCAAAAAATTTAATTTAATTTTTTTTTGTCTTTCATTCTTTGGTAATGAAAACTAGAAACTTAACATATTTCTGTTTCCGTTTTTTTTATAATTTTTTTTAAATAAAACAAAAACGAAAACAGTAGCAAATAAATTCTAAACTTTGAAAATTGATAATTTTAAACTATCAACCGAAAATACCGAAATGGCTAATACAAATATTTTTAATTATAATTATTCTATAATTATAATTATTCTATTTTAATTATAATTATTCTATAATTATTTTTAATTATAATACAAATATTGATAATTTTCGGTTGATATATTAATCAATCTTTCTTTCTTTTTTAATTATAATTATTCTATCAACCGAAATGGCTAATACAAATATTTTTCTTTTCGTACTTGACTAATACGAATATTAGCGCACACATCACACCTTTAATTTTGGTTTGATAGCTCATAATATTTGAATCAAATGTTTAAAAATTTTAAAATGTATATAAGCTACAAAACATATGAATTGAATAACAACGTGTGAAAATAGAAACTCTTCCACTTATCTCTCACGAAAGATGGTAATTCCCCTTTAAAAAAAAAAAAAAAACAGAAAAATTCAACAGGAACAATTTTACAATGATCATGTTTAATGGTGCCAATATGGGAGAAAAGAAGTACATAATTTCGGAGTATTACATATTTATATTTTTTTACCAATCATCATTTATCATGTTTTTTTATCTTTTTCAATCACTCAATACAAAATCATATTACTCTACATTTTTCACCAATCATAATACCATAAAATACCACGTAACCGTGTTCCGGAAATACCCAATAATCACCCACACTTTATTGACTAAGTAATTCTAGAGACCCACACTTTTAGGCCTATAAATCCAACTACGATGATGCGGGAAGAGAGTTGGACCTACATCATTAAATGTGTAACGAATCAAAAGTTGACACATATGATATTACAACATTATCGGTACTATTGTGAGAGTTTTTTTTTTGTGAGTCTTAAACATTTTCCTTATTGATTGAGTTTAAATGAGTAATTTTATAAATTGTGTCTAATTTAATTAAGAGAAAATTCTAAATAAATAAAAAAAAAATTAACCATTATAATAAAAAAAAATCTTAAAATTTTAATTTTGTCAATTTAAAGCTGAATCTTTGATTTATTTTCAATCCAAACTATCAGCCTATATCCGTTAAGTAAAACCTTCAATCTAAACCATTAGCCTATATTTGTTAAGAAAAACCAATGAAAAATAGTATTTTAATTATTAAACTTAACTTACATATACATAAAATGTCTAAAATATTGTTTTTTATAGAGTTTAATAATTAAAATGCTATTTTTTTCATTAGTTTTGTTTAACATAAATAGATAAATAGTGTAAATTGAAAATAAATCTAAATTTTAGAATTTAAATTAATAAAATTTAAATTTTATTTTACTATAATAATAAAAATCCTTTTCTTTTTTTTTATAATTTCCCATTTAATTAATTAATAAGAGATATATATATATATATAGATATATATTTATATGAAGAACAAAGAAGGTGCATGCATTGTGTATTGCATGGGGTGTGTGGTGGTGTGGGGGTTGGAGGATAGGAATAGAATAGAGGGTCCCATATTGACTTTTCACGTGCCGCCCACATGCTGACAAATGTGATCTGTCGGCCAACCAACCCCGCCACTCTCTCTCTCTCTCTCTCTCTCTCTCTCTCTCTCCATTTTCTTCTTCACACGTGACGTCCATCTCCGTGTGCTCCTTCTCCTACGCCTAGGTTTTTTTTTTTTTTTTTTTTTGGAAAAATTACTTATCAATGCTAGTTTTCAAAAATCATTCCACTTACTTGGTTCCATTTTTTCAAAAATATTTTTCAGAAAAATTTTAATTTCTTATTTTTCATATTTTTTATTTTTATTGAATTTTTTTAATATTTTAAGAATTTTTTTTACTTTTTAGACATACCTAACATAAATACACTTAAAAAGTAAAAAAAAATTGTAAAAAAAATCTTTTAAAAATTCACTAAATACCAAAAATACAAAAAAATATAAGAATTCAGTACATTTTTTATATTTTTATGTATTTATTAATTTTTTAAAATATTTTTTAACAAATTTTTTACTTTTTAGATACATCTAAGTAAGGTGCATCTAAAAAAATTAAAAAAATCTTTAAAATTTTAAAAATATTCACTAAAACAAAAAAAAACACGAAAACCAAAAAACTCAGTTTTCAAAAAATTTAATCCAGAAAACTCAAATCAAACACAATGATTATATTTTATGATTTTAATTATTAATATTTATAATATTTATCACTTTTTGATAATTAATTTTTAAAAAAATCCATTGTATTGTTATTTCTTCAATTTTTTTTTTATTACGAATAGTAATAGGGAAATACTATATTAAAATATT